>JADWPU010000034.1:0-11769 GCA_016109575.1 Phialophora chinensis
ATAATTTTATTATTAATATATAAGAATAAATTCTTTAAAGGAGAGGACTAAATAATAAAGGTTAATTAAATATTATTTATAAATAATTAATTCTTTTTTATATTAATTATTATAGTAACTAATATATTTAAATTTAATAATATATTAATTATATAAAATAGTTTATTAAAAAATATCTTTTTATTATAAATAAATAAGTAAAATATAAGCTTAAGGTATAAGAAGCTTTAATTATTATTAATATTAATAACTTTTAACTTAATAATACTTTAAGTTATTTATTACCTTAGTTATTTATAACTAATACCTTAATTATTTTATTTAATAATAATAATTACTTTAGTTTAAATATTAAATATATTAATTAAAGGGTTCTATATATAGTTATTTATATACTCTTAAAGGCTTACTAATTTATAAATACTTAAGGTAATAGCCTAATACTAAAGGTATTATTCTATAAAATAAAAAATTATTTATTAAAGTCTAAGCTTAATAAATATCTTTACTTATTACTAAATAAGTATTATTATATAACTTATTATAATTAAGCTAACTTATATTAACTACTAGTAATAAGGTAAAGAATATCTTATAGTAATAAAAATAATATAAGAAGTAGTTTCTTATTCTTATAGCTATTACTAAAGACTTTCTTATTATTTCTACTACTAAAGCTAATATTAAATAAATATTTAATATTTCTTATAACTTTATTATTTATTAATATTATAACTTAAAAGATCTTATAATATATTTTCTTATATTAACTATAATAATTAATAAATTTAACCTTTATAAATTATATAAGGTAATTTAACTTTCTAATAAATAAAAGCTATTAAACCTTAATAAGAATAATAATATAAATAACCTTAATCTTAAAGTAAATTATATTAATAATAATAAGGAGATAAAGAAGATAATAATATTAGATAATATAATAGTTAATAATAATAACTTTAATATTACTTAAGTTTTTATTAATAATAATAATAATAATAGTAATAATAAAACTAATACTCCTTACCTAAAGAAAAGAAGAAAATATTACTTAATAGTTAACTTAAGTTAATATAGTTTATATACTTTCTTAATAATTATATTAATAATTATAAATAATATATAATCTAATATTTTATTATTATTTATAAGTTAATATTTAACTCTTTCTCTTTATCTATTTAAATCTTAAGATAATAATATATATATAGATTTATCTTAATAAATAGAATTAGCTATTAAAACTTCTCTTAATAAAAGAAGAAAAATACTTATATTTTAATATCTATATTTATAAAGACTTATAAGAATAATAATAAAAGATAAAGTAATATTAAGATAATATTATATTATTATAATTAAGTCCTTTAGTCTTAAGAGACTCTAAAGTACCTTTATAATATTACTTAAAACCTCTTTTATAAAAATATTAAGTATTATTAATATATTATTTAAATTAGTTATTAAGTCTTTAATAGTAAAAAATAAAAAGTTAATAAGAGATATATAAACTAGTTAATAATTATTATATTTATTATTATTATTTATATTAATTATTATATAAGAAAAGGTAAAAGTATCTTCTTACTCTTTACTATATTTAATACTTAATATTATAGTATTTTTTATCTTTATTCTTCTTATTACTCTCTTAAGGAGATTACTATATTAGGATATTAAATAGTAAGTTATACTAATAGTTACTTATAGTATTAGTATTATTAGTAAAGATATATAGTTAAATAGACTAGTTTTACTTAACTAAAGATATTTAGTATCTTATACTTAATTACTTAAGGGGATATTAACCTTAATTAATATTAATAATAATACCCTTTATCTTTAATTTAGAATTAGCTTACTCTTTAAATAATAAATATTACTATTAATATAATATTATATTTATATATAAGATTATTAAACTAAATCTAAACTAGCTTAAATAGTAAAGCCTTATTAGATAGTATTAATCTAAATAAAATCCTATTATCTAGTCTAATAAGACCCTTAATATTAAATTAGTTATCTAATAAGGCTTAAAACCCTATAAGGCTATATTATTTTATTAAATTATTTAATATTTAATTTATAGTTTAATTATTAATAATATTAATTAAAAAAAGAAAATAAAAAAGAAAATAAAATAATAAAAATAATATTATTATTAATTAATATATATATTATTAATAAAGTAAAAGTATATTATTAATATTATTAAGATAATAATAATATTAAAAAATATTTATATATATAAATTATATTATTTTAAATATTAAATTTATTTTAAATAAGTTATATAAAGTTTATATATAAATTAATTATTATAATAAATTTAAATATTAAAAGATAATATAATATTAATTATTTTTAAAGTAATTTAAAATATTAATAAGCTTAAGAATATTATATATTCTTTTATTAAGAATAATATATAAGATATATATAATATAGTTAATAATTAAAATTTAATACTTTTTAAGAATAAAAAGCTTAAAGAAGAGAAAAATAATTATTATAAAATAAAGAAATATATTATTATATAAATATTTAATACTCTTTACTAAGCTTAAAGAATATAAAGAGCTTATCTCTTATATACTTCTTATATAAGAAACTCTTTCTCTTCTCTTATACTTAAAGTTTACTTAATTAAGATAAATAGTTAAGGAATAACTTAATCTCTAGCTATTACTTAATTATTATACTTTACTTATTTATTTAGGTCTATTCTTAATACTATATCTAAATATATATAATTATCTAGCTTAGTACTATAACCTAAATTAGCTAGCTAATCTCTACCTTACTAGATAATATCACCGTGTTCTTTAGCTAAGACTAGGGGAATATAGGTATTCTCGCTTTAAATATAAGTAGTATTCTTAAAGCCTCTCTTCTATTCTATAGCTACAGATCCTAGTAGAGTAACCTTATTGTCGACGTTTCGGCCGACCAGATATTGGTGTCGACGTTCTGATTGGCCATCTCGATTGTGTAGCGCTTCTGCAGTATCTTAATGTGGCGGTCCAGCGGGCTCATCCTACCTTCGGCCCTAGACCTTAGTACGTCTATTAGTGCTCAGATCGAGGCCCGGGGAAAGAGGAATATGGGTAAGCGAATATGGCGTAGAAGGACCAGTACGTGCCCTAGAAGCACATGGTTAGTGAAATATAGGGATGTGCCCCTTGGAACGCGTACATTTAGACAGCGTACCTTGGACAGCGTACCTGGGTACCCGCCCAAGGCCCTTCATTAGGAGGCACGTGGTCAAGGCACGTGGTTTATCGACGCAAGCGAGACATAGGGATGTGCCCCTTCAGCGTACCTGTGGACGCGTACCTGAGAAAGCGTCGATGGGTACGCGCCAAGATGAGTAAAACCTGGTCCGAGCTCACCCCTGATTCGGAAGAGGTGATGCCGCCCTGTACTCACCCCCGGCTCGCCTGAGCCGGATTAGATTTCATCTGTGACTCTCCATATTGGCCGTGAAATGTTTGAAACTTCCACGGTAAAATTTTTGGTGTTCCTGGTGGAATTTGAGCATAAAAATAGTACCGCTGGACTCGCCTTGGCGAGCTCTCTTATACGCTGTATAACCCACTATTTTAGGAGGCGTGGCGATGGTACTGCAGGTTTGATGCTGTGCGGGCTATTTTCTCAGAGGGGTGGCACGCTTAGGTACTGAATAGGGCTCTGCATCATCCGCAGGCAAAATACTTGATAATTAAATGTCAGACAGAAACAACTACTAATGAATCTCAGTCTGTACTAAGGTCCGACAGCCGAGCATTACGCGATTTATTCTGATGAGATTTTAGCACCACACAAGGCGCTCTCGGCTGCGAGTCTCATAAAAATTGCACGGCACCGCTTTTGGTTCACCGCAAAAACAGCCAGCTGGTTCAAATGGCCCACCGCAGTCCCCGCAGTCGTGATCACGCATGCCAAGTCGCTTGAACAACTCATCAGGCGCCAGAACGTTGCAATTAGGCTGAGAAGTTGAACCTTCGACTCGTATGCTCTACTTCGAGTCACCACCTGTCTCCAGAGGATCGAGGTCAAAATCATCCAAGAGGAGTGCCATGGCTGCAAGTCAGAGCTCTGACTTGTGGAAAAGAGCGCTCGCGAGCTTGGTGGAGCACGAGCAATGGCCAAAGTTTCAAGAGATAGTTCGACGCAAGAAGATTAATCTCCCCCGGACCAGCGGCGACGACATGCCCATACACCAGGCAGTCCCTGATTTGGGCCCACAAGAGCTGCTCAATATTCTGAAATCGATCAAGATGCAAACACAAAACATAAAGTTCGGCCAGAAGGTTCAGAAGGTTGGTGATGAAGTCCTGTTTGCTCTGAATGCAACAAAGGATTTTGGCGCCACTGTCACCAGACTAAATCCGTACGCTGCGCTGGGTTGGGGAATTCTTCAGGGCCTCGTCCAAGTTGCTCTTAAGAGTCGCGCCGCACGAAAACTGTGCTGGGACACATTAGAGCCATTGACAGTTTATATCACAAGATATCAGACCTTTCCGACAATCTATCTTGCGCCAGATGCTATCCCAGGTTCCCAACGTCTATTGGAGGATGCGTTGGTCAAACTTTTCACCTCCATCCTGAACTGCCAAATATCTATTGCGATCCAGGCCAATTCCAAGTTGGCTATATTCAAGAGTGCTTTCGCTGATGCCGCGGACGTTCCTGTGGCTGTGTTCTTGAAACAAATCAGGCAGAACGAGGAAGACTTCATGAAGCTGGATGCCGTGGTACAGCGCGATGTCGATAAGGCACGCTATCAAAAGTTAGAAACTTCGCTGGAAAACGTGCAGGACACTCTGGACAAGCGTCTGGATGCCGTCGATGAGATACCGAGGCAGATTCAACGTTTCTCCATGGAATGGGATGAATCAAAGCGCGCCAAGATTCTCGATTGGATCTCGCCCATCAAGTACGAAAATACGCATAATAAAGCCAGCCGGCAAGCGCATCCTGGCACTGCTGATTGGTTGTTGCAACATCCAGATTATATTGAATGGGCCGATGATGCTCGAGACTCTGTGTTCTGGCTGAGAGGCCTCATGGGAAGCGGCAAGAGCTGCGTGACTCACGAGGTCATAAAGAGCTTGCTTCAAGAAGTAAAATCCCAAGCTCCGGTCACTGAAAAGGTTCTCTTCTTTTACTGTGACGGCACTGATAGCCAGGCAAGTCACCAACTTGATGACGTCGCAAATATTGTCCGATGCTTGTTGAAGCAATTGGTTGATGGCGGAAACGATCATTCTCCAAGCGCACAACTTATCAGCCTATACAAAGATCGTCCCAAGTCCGATCTGTCGCTCGATCAGTGCAAGCACTTAGTCTCCACGCTTCTCCGCATGACCGCAACCTGTTTCATCATTGTCGATGGGCTCGATGAATGTCCTCGGGAAGTGCAACGCAGTCTGCTGGATGCTTTACAGGCGATTCAGGCCGAGGCCGAGTGTCCCATCAAGCTCTTCCTCTCGAGTCGGAATGAAGCCCATATCGAGGATGTTATGAAAGATATTGTCGATTTCTCCCTTGACACGAGCAAGTACAACCAAGGTCCACTGAGTGTGGTGATACGAGATAGGGTGGAAAGCGGTGCTATAAAACCAGGCCTCCGAACTTTATACGGGTCTGGTAAAAGGAGTCAAGCCGCCAGCGTTATCTCAACTCTCGAAAAGCATGCATGTGGCATGTTCCGATGGGTCGATGTCGCCCTAACGTACTTGGAAGCCAGCTACAATTACCACGACATGAGCGTTAGATTGTCGAAGATATCGGAGTTTGGAGGCAAATTGTTCGATCTTTACCAAGAACTATGGGAGAAACAAGCCAATTCCATGCCACGGGAATTATACCTCGCGCTGAAAACTGCACTCCTCATGCTCATCTACGGCCAACCAACGGTTTGGGGAAGTAAAACTTACCGATTTCGAGTCGACTGGAAAGTAATCGCAAATGCATGCTCCTTTGCAGCGACTGGGAGCATTTTCGGGACCTATTCTGACGACGTCGCCGTGAACGGAGGGGCCTATTCTATCGATGATATAGCTGCACTCTGTCCCAGCTTGATATGTGTACGCTCGTCGACTAGCGCCCTTGATCTAGACGCTGAGCCCGATTCGGAGCTGTACATTCCACATTTCTCCGTCAGGGAATTCTTGATCAGAAACCACGCAGACGAGTTCTCTCGCCAGAAGGGTCATTCACACCTAGCATCACTTTGCTTACAGGTCTTCGTTGACAATATCTCAACATCAACAGCTTACAAAAAGAGGTCCTTGGACTTTAGCCACTATGCCTATCTCAACTGGAATATACATCTAGTCTTACTGTGCTCGACCGGTTTTCCATCAATTCTTGACGCCGTCAGACAGGACAAAGGCTTAGAGGAACGCTTTCGATCCTTCCTGCTTAGCGCCCCTGCCAGTATCCCTTTTATCGAATGGAGTTCCTTTCCGAAGCATCGTTGCAACCGCTATCTATCCCGAGACTTCCAGCGTTCTCCCTTTCACAGTGCTCCAGCTTCCTCCATTTTGGCTCGAATCGCCTTGGATGTAGGGTGGGATGACCCCAAAATACGTATGGAACTTTTGAATGTCAAGTGTTTCGAGTACGGTGATCCATCAATGTATTGGGTCCAAAAAAAAAAATATGACGACAACGAGGAAGGAATAAGCCTTGTTACCTTTGCGACAATGTGTAGATCGGTCAAAGCGATCGAATATCTTCTGGATCGAGGTTTGCCCAGGAATGATCCCTACCCGGCTGGTAAAACTCCTGGCCATGCATGTATTCTCGGACACTTGAACAGTATGTTTGATGCTTCGGTTTTGCCTGCTTCAAGGGCATCAAAGGTCGAAACGCTGGCTTGTCTCAAACGCCGCAATTATTCCTTGGGCCCTCCAGAACAAGACCATCCGGCCGTATGTTCTGAATACCACTCTTCATCTGATAGGCACGACGATCTGATGGAACTACTTCTCCATAAAAAATGGATCTTCGACGGAGAAGTAGAGTATCTCTTTGACAGAGACATATTCAACTTTCTTGTGGCACAAGGCTATGATCCATCCAGCCCGGAAAGTGGGGTCGACTATCTGGATGTTGCGTTGCGGCATCGCTGCCAAGAAGCAATCAACATACTCATGCCATTGTGTTTACGGACTCCGAGATCGCAACGGCAACTCGCCAGGTGGCTTTGCACTGCTATTTATGGGCCGGTGCCTGAAATCGCTAAACTTCTAAATTCTGGTGCGAACCCACTCCTTGCCGTCAAGGGCAGGACGGCCTGGGATCTGCTGATGATGGAACACCACGCAGTACAGGTTGATCTTATTGCCGCCCTATTTACAGAGAAGACACTGGGACAAGGTGATAGGCTTTGGGAGCACGGTAGTAATGTTGACGATGCAACAGCGAAGTCGAAATGGTCTAGGTATTTCCACGTGACCGTTGCCTTAGGCACTCTGGAAACAGTGAAGCAGTGGGTTTCGAATGGATGGGATCCCAATACAACTCTTCAGTATGAATTCTGGTCGATTGGTCGTGTCGTCCCGCCCCTTCTGAGTGGTACCTACACCGCATACGGGATCGCGGAGGTGCATCAGCGCCAGGATCTGATCGATTACTTCAACTCTTTGGGCATGGAAATCAATCAGCCTACGCGGCCTCCTGATTAAAGTTCTACCACATCGCCGTTCTGGGAGCATTCATCGAGCTTTCTCGATGTAACAGAGCAGTCAGGCTCCTCTGAAATTGATGGGGCGGCATAGATTCCCGTTGCTCCACGTGAATGGGGGGAGTCAGGCAATGGTAGCTGTCCATATGTCACCATATCAATAATGCCGCAAACATTCCAGCGTGAAATGATTAGTATTCCCAGCAGAATCTAAGCACGAACATGGTATACGGGGCGATCGGGGAGCAGTATCGGTGCTGATACCGGACGTCTCTGTAGGGTGGGAAAGAGGAGCAACTCGGCGATGGTTGTATCGGACCTCAACAGACAGCATCCAACAGGCAGGTGAAAGAACAACCTAAACAAACCAACTCAACCAGTTGGTGCCTTCTATCGCATAGCAGTGAACGCGACCATAGAACTCTTCAACGCCACAAGACTCTTTGCTGTCATACCTACTCGTGTGTCTGCACTTGCGTAACCGACTGCTTCATCGTTGCTTGATTGTACACTTGATGCTCGGTTTCCTGCATTCCTTATTTCTTGCCTGTGTTCCTCGCTGATGATCGCTCCCCCTTTCCCAAAATCCAGCACAACTGTCACGGGCCAACCCAGCAATCCTCGTAAGCATTCGCTGGCGACCACTAGATTAGGTTAGATCCGGCTAGATCTAACTAGATCCGGTCAGAACTAACACCTCAGATAGTATTTCGACCCCTTCGAACCCCCCTCGAAGGCCTTCGAGCATAAGAAACCCCTCGAGAGACCGCCATTAAGGAAAGCTCTTCGTCTTTTCGTCTTATATTTAATAGCACTTATAGCTTTAAAAAGCCTATATTCCTTATTAGAACCTATTACGGTATAACCCGTATAACCCGCGTAGTAGGAATACGTAGTTATATCTAAATTATTAAAGCGTAGTATTAGCTAAATGTCCGAAAGACATTATAATTATATATATAAGTATTATAGTTCTTAAAGTGTATATATCTATAGAGGATAATAGCGGAAGCTATTAGGGATAGCCTAATAGGATAGGTAAAGCGCGACGATAATAGTAGTATTTAAGTCTTAGGTTACCCTTAACGTTTAGTTAATATATAACTTAAAGTATAAGAGAAGAATACTTCTCTTATATAAGTAATCTCCTTATCTAAGTAACTCTTAGCGCCTAAATATTCCTAATAGAAGCTTAATATTAAGGGTCTAAATATAAGATATTATTATTTTCCTTAAATTATTTTAGATAAAGTTTAATATAATCTTAAGTTTTATATACTATTAATATAATAATATAGTATACTAATAAAAAGAGGTAAAGCGAATACTATATAAGAGACTAAATTAAAGAGAAGGAAAAGATATAGAAAGTATAATATATACTATCTTAAATAAATACTTCTCTCTACTAAGGTTTTTAGTATATATATAAGTCGCTAAGGATTCTAATTATATATAACTAATTAATATTTAGTTATATAACTATATAGGCTCTCTTACTTAATTAAAATATAGCTTAATAAATATATACTATACTTAAAATAATTATAATTACCTAGACTTAAATAAATATAATTAGATTTAGCTAAGTTTAATATAAATTATAATAATACTATTAGGGATAGCTTAATAGAATAAGTAAAGCGCGATAATAATAGTAATATTTAAGTCTTAAGTTACCCTTAATATTTAGTTAATATATAACTTAAAGTATAAGAGAAGGATACTTCTCTTATATAAGTCGGACCACCGTGTAATGCACTAACCGTGTAATGCAACGGCCCCGCATTTACGCGTGAGGCACGCGTTCTTGCAACTATCACTCTTTTATATCACACCAGTATACCACTAACTAGTCTCCTCTTATTTATACTCGATTAATATGGCCTCTAACAGCGAAGAGACCCTTCAAGAAGCCCTCAGCGCCTTTAAACGCGGCGATTACTCTTCTATTCGCGCCACAGCGACGGCATACCGCGTTGACCACACCACCATGAGCCGTCGACTAAAAGGAGGGCAAACTCGACATTCAGTAAGAGAAGCTCAATAGTTACTGTCCTCTACACAAGAGGACCTCCTTATTCACTGGATTATTGATCTAGATCACGCTGGCGCCCCCCCAACCTTCTCTTAAGTATGTGAATTCGTAGGCCTCATCTCGAAGGCCTTAAATGGACCATCTTCAGTCGGCGTAAACTAGGTAACACACTTCCTTTCACGTCATCTAGATATAAAATTAAAGGTAGGAAGGAAGATTGAATACCTCCGCGTTGAGAACACTAGTCTAGATGCCCTCCAAGCCTTCTTTACCTTCTTCCGCGCTGTTATTACTCGGCACTAAATTAAACCAGCTAATATATGGAACTTCGATGAATCTAGACTGGCTATGGGGGTCTACGCTAACTAGAGGGTTATTAGTGTAACTAACAAGAGACGTTCATATCGTAAGACGCCTGAAAATCGCGACTAGGTTATAATAATCGAGGCCTGCTCGGCGGAGGGCTATTTTATCGATCCGCTGGTACTATTTAAAGGTAAAGACCTTTAGTTAATATAGTTCCCGTATAACTTACCCTCGAATTGGTATTATAAATATATAGAGAACGCCTTTATAATAAATAAAGTTAGATTAAGCTAGTTATAAGAGATATTCCTCCCCTAGACCGTAAACGGCACTATAACCTAATTACTCCTTTACGATAACTATAGCTCTCATATTACTGTTACCTTTATATTTAAATACTTTACCTATAATGTCTAGCTAGTATATATGCCTTTATATTTATTACACGTCCTTTAGCCCCTTAATGTTAGTGTCTTTTTAGTCCTTAAGCGCAATTATTGTAAGAGTATTACTAATCTCTTAAGATTCGTCGAAATAACCCCCGTTTAGCGCCTTAAATTTATTGAATTCTATAAATTAGCTCGAGTAATCACTCTTACGCCTTAATATATTAAAGCTGGATGGAAGGGTTCTAGACTATACCTATATAACCCTCGGAAAGTCCTTCGATCCTTACAGCTAGTACAGACCCCCGAAACCCTTATAATAGCACCATAAACACCACGATCTCACAAGCGTAAAGCATCTAGAGAGGCTCTTATAGTCACACCGTATAACGGGCGTCATTTACAAGCACAGGCGATAAACCTTATTCCGGATATTGCGGCTCAAAAGGGCACCCGGTTATTTGTGCGCAAGGCGGCCAGCAAGATCGACCAGCTTATATTACAGTCGGCGCAACAGTGCCTCCAAATTCAGCAATTATCGGTTCAAATAGCCCAAAAGACGACCACCAAGCGTGTATAGGTTAACATCGACTTAAACAAGGCCTTTGCTTCAATAGTTGAGATAAAAGAGGCACAAGACTAAGCCCTGGCGCGCCAGGAGGCATGGGACAGGGTCGATAGAGATAAAGAGGCCTAGTTAACCTCTAAGGCATTGCAACGGGCCGAGTTTATAAGCCTCTGCAACGTGTTCTATATATATGACGTTGCTGGCGCCGATAATTAATATATTGCGGTGTGACTATATGTGAGAGATGAATGCGGGGCTGTTACATTACACGGTTGGTGCATTATACGGTGGTCCGACTTAAGTAATCTCCTTATTTATATAACTCTTAGCGCCTAAATATTTCTAATAGTTATTCCCCTTCTTTTAGGCTTCTTATCCTTAAGAAGCGATATAATTATATATAAGATATATTATATTAGCTATAATAGTAAATATTATTATATTAAGTAGTTATTAAGTATAGTACTTTTATAATAGTACTATAATACTAATAAGTTATAGCCTTATCCTTAATATATAGCCTTATTAAGAGTATAGCCTTACTAAATATATATAGCTAACTATTAATAATAAATATTATTATTAATAATAAATATTATTATTAATAGTAAATATTATTATTAATAGTAAATATTATTATTAATAGTAAATATTATTATTAATAGTAAATATTATTATTATTATCTATAATAATAAGGTTTATATTATACTTAATAATTATAATATACTTATAATTAAAACTATCTTTATCTTTCTTCTCTTCTTCTTT
>JADWPU010000035.1:0-10586 GCA_016109575.1 Phialophora chinensis
TAAAAAATTTTAGTTAAAAAGTTATAGGTCTTTTTTCTTTCTTAGAGTTTTCCTATTATTTCCTCCTTAGGGTTAACCTAATATCTCTATATTAAAGCGAGATATTTCATATTTTAAGACTATATACTTATAAAATAGACCCTAATAGACGATATTATCGAAAAAACTCGAAGGTTATATGATAGGTACCGAGCGAAATAAGTACTAGAATATATCTTAGTACCTATTGTATAAAAAATCTTAGTTCCTATTAATAGGTACCATTAAGTAGGGTAGTAGAATAGCTATAAAAGTATTTTATAAGCTTATCTTCGAAAAAAATAACTCTAAGATTATAACTTAAGCGATATAGCGATAAAGCCTTAATTTTTTTAAGTACTAATATAATTATAAGTAAGAGTAGACTCTTTTTTTTTAAGCGTCGATATAATAATAAAAGCTTTAAAATTTTTAAGGTAATATAGTATTTAATACTTTTTAAGCTAGTAAAATTAAGCTTTAACTTTTTTAACTTAAGGGTCTAAAAATATAATAATATATTAAATTAACTATAATAGTCCTCCTTTCCTTATAATTTTTAGGTTCTTCTTTAATAATAACTACTCTAATCTTAAAATTTTAATATATTACTTTATAATTAAGATTTTAGTATATTTCTAGTATTTTTTAATATTTTAATTTAATTTATAATAATTCTTATATTATTATCCTTTTATATTATATATTATAAAGTTATTAATATTAATATAAGCTTAATTTTATAATAATAATATAATATCTTTAATTTCCCCTATAAAATCCTTAGGAAAAGACTTAAATTTCTTATTTTTTAGTATATTAATATAAATTAATTTATATTTTATATTATTATCTCTTTAAAATAAAGAGAGGAACCTTATAAATTACTAATATAAGCTTAATTTACTAGTATAATACTTTAAATCTTAAATTTTAACTTATAAATCTATTACCCTAAGCTTAGGGTAACTCCTTTAATTTTATAACTCTTTAAGGACTAGCTTAATTTTAATAAAACTTTCGCTATAGATACTATTTATAGCCCTCTTTTTAATAGGATTAAAATTTTTACTTTAAAAAATTTTAGTTAAAAAGTTATAGGTCTTTTTTCTTTCTTAGAGTTTTCCTATTATTTTCTCCTTAGGGTTAACCTAATATCTCTATATTAAAGCGGGATATTTCGTATTTTAAGACTATATACTCGTAAAATAGACCCTAATAGACGATATTATCGAAAAAACTTAAAGGTTATATAATGGGTACCGAGCGAAATAAGTACTAGAACATATCTTAGTACCTATCGTATAAAAAATCTTAGTTCCCATCGATGGGTACCATTAAGTAGGGTAGTAGGCTAGAGTCCTTATAAGAGCCCTTACCCCTAGTAAAGCGCTAAGCGCCTTTAATAGTATTATACTTAGTAATAGAGGTAAATACTAACTACTCTATACTATTAAGGTTATTATAAAACTAGTTATAGATAACTATAATCTTCCTATACTAGCGTTAGAAGAAGAGGTATTTCTAGTTAGATATTAATAAAGGTTAAGGATTAGCTAGAGACTTCTATAGGCGACCGTATTAGTTAACTACTTATAAGAGGCCGCCCCCTTAACTATAGCGATATAATTATATCTTAGGCTAAACTAGTTAATTATATAATTATATCGCTATAGTTAAGGGGGAGTAAGGGGGAGGACTTACTATAGCCTATACTATTAAGTACTCTTTAGTAAACTATTTAATAGAATTATTACTTACGCCGAGAAATCTAGGGTACTTATCCCCTTAGGCCTTATTAATTATCTCTAGGGTAAGTTAGTATTTAAGCGAGTCTTCCTCTTACTTAAGGAACTAGTTATATAGAGCGACTTACTCCTTTAGCTAGGGTAGCTTAAGGCTAGTGGCGTTAATAATACTAAGACTCTATAATTTATAAGGCTTAAGGTATTAGATCTTAATAAGATCTTTATATTTAAACTTTATAGTCTAATAAATATTAGTAGACTTAGTAAGGCTAAAGTAAAGTAAGTATAGTACCTAATATATATCTTCTAATATAGTAAAGTTAGCTTACTTATAGTCCTTATAGTTAAGGTTATAAGACTCTTTAAATAAATTATATCTAAGTTTAATTATAAGATAATACTATATTAGAGTAATAATAGCTACTTAAGGTTTAGTATCTTATAGTCCCTAATAGAGAGAGAAATATAGATTATTTAGGTTAAGTTAACTATAGGTCCTTACCTAGGTAAGCTAGGTTATATTAGTAGAGACTAGATTAGCTTTAATTTCCTTAAAGATAATAGTTAATTTAGTAATATTATAATAATATTTTAATAGGACCCTAAATTTATTCTTAGTATATCTAGTAAAATAGTAAATAGTTTTATAAAATTACTTAAGTACTATCTTAAGTATATATATATTATATAAGCTAAGATAGCTTATAAAGTATTAATAATTATTATAGAGTATCGCTTTTAGCTTTATTATATAGATACTTAAGATAAAGTCCTTAGCCTTAGCTTAAAGCTTATTAAATAATTCCTAATATAAGCGCTTAGGTTAGGGGGGGCCGCGCTATACGAGGGCCTTAACGTTATTTACTAATACTATAACTACTATATCTCGGTTAATAAGATAGAAGTTATTCTCTAGGTTAGATTTATTATTATTATTAGATAGAGAGTTAATTAGTTTATTATTAGGCTCTAAGAGCTAACTAAACTTAGCGTAGCTATTTATATTATTTAGGTTAAAGTTAATAACCGTATCCTTACTTAGCTTTAACTTAGTCGCTTTAGCTTATATAACGTTAGTAGGTTAGAGGGGGGCTATACCTTTACACTAGGGAACCTTAGGCTTAGGGGGCTAAGGCTTATTACTTTTTAGTTTTTATTTCTCTCGCGTCGCTAGGGTAGCCTTTTATTTATAGGATAATTAAGACTAATTAAGGTAATTAGAGTTATATATATTATTATCGCTTATAACTAATAAGGCGTTACTAAGCTTAGTCTCTTTTAATTTAGACTAGAAGCGATTATAATTAACTTTTAGGTTTATAATTTTTATATAGGGGATTAGTTTTTCGGCTTAGGCCTCTATAATATACTTATCTACTAATTAGATAACGTTAGTGTACTTCTAAATATAAGATACTTAAATATCTTCCTTATATAGTATAAGCTATTTAGGGGGGCGTAAATAATAAGGCTAAGGAGATAAATAAGTTACTAGTTAAGGTTAAGGCTTCTTTATCCTAGATAGTATATTATTATAGTCCGGTTAGTTAGGATATAGGCTATCTCTATTAGATAAAGTATTAGGCTTACTATTATTATTAGTAGTTAATACCTTAGATACCCCTAGGTCTAGTTACTTAAGATCTATACTATCTAATAGAGTATTAGGCCGGCTCTATTATATTCCTATTATAATAAATCTATAGATAGCGATATAATAGTATTATTAGGATACTAGAGTCTAGAGAGGAGTAAGGGTAAAAGATAAGGCTAGGCGAGTAGGAGGAGAGGAATTAGTTAAGGATAGCGATATAATTATATAGTTATTAGGACTAATTAAGTACTAAAATTACTATAGCTAGTAGCTAATAATATTATTAGTCTAGCCTTATTTTAACAGCGCTAATAGATATAATTAAACCGTTAAGAGCGCTATAATTAGCTAGAGATTTTAGGAATATAATAATAGCGCGATATTCCTATCGCCGCGCGAGGTGTATAGGTATATATTATTTAAGAAAAAAAGCTAATAATAAGTAGAGATAAGGGAGATAGTAGTAGTTAATATAAGAGAGAGAAGATAAAGAAGAGAGGGAAAAGAGAGGAGGTAATAGTAAGGTTATACTAAGCTTTATAGCGATAATTATAAGTCTAGTAGTTATATAATTATATTACTATCTATATAGGGAAAGAGTAAATAGCTTTACTAATAGTATAATTATATCGCTATTTATAATAGAGTATATAACCTATACTTTAATATAAGATAGGAGTCACTATAAGGCGATAGCTAGGTTATTAATAAAGGTAATTTATATTTTATCGCCTTAAGCTAGTAGAGATCTAGTTAACTAGCCTATAGCGGGATAGAGCCTATCGCCCTACTAGCGCCTAGGGCTAATATAAGCGATACTCTTAGGACGAGATTATTTAAGTATATAAGTTATTAAGTTATTATTAGTATAAGTTAACTAAAAGGAGAACTAGGTTATACCTAATTAAATATAGAGTATTAATCTCCTAGAATATAAGTCTATTAATTTATAGCGTTAGAGGTACTTAAAGATATAAGAGGGATAGCTTAAGAGGCTAAAGGATAATAAATAGAAGAAGAGTAGGATAGTAGAATAAAAGTTTTATAAGAATAGCTATTTCTAAACCTATATATATATAAGAGTATTTAAGTATATTTATTCTATTTTATATATAGTATTATATATCTATTCTATTTTATATATAGTACTTATATTATAGTAATTAAAATAAGGTTTATAGGTATATTATAAGGATAGTAATATTTTTATATAGTAAGTTAAGTAAATAATAGTATTACTATCTAAGGTAATAAAAGACTATTATAGCGCTATATTTAGTAGTAAAGATAATACTTAATAATATAAAAGTATTATTATTCTTAATTACCTAAGAGTAGTAAAGACTTATAGGTAAATATATTACTTATTTAGCGTATAACTTAAGCTACTATATAAATATATTATTAGATTTAGTTTAGCTACTATTAGCGATATTATAATACTATTTATAGTACTTACTTATATTTTATTAATATTAAGGATTAAATTAAGGTTACTTAACTAGATAGCTTACTCTTTAGCTTATAGTTCTTCCTCTTATAATAAACCTATAAGACTCTCTAAGGATATATATAAGGATATAGAATCAGCTCTAGACCCGCGCGATTTACGCTAGTAATAGCGCTATCTTATTCCTATATTAGCCTCCTTATTATTAGAGTCGCTAAGGGGGGTAGATTAAGGACCTTAAAGGGCTTATTATATATTACGCGTTAGCTATTATATAGGCGAGTAGATCGCGTAGGTAAGGTAAAGGGTAAGTAAAGGGGTTATAGTATATTTATCGCGATAAGAATAGTAGTCCTTATTAGCGCTACTCTCCTTATTACTATACTTAAGACTAAGGGTATAGAGTTATATAAGGAATTTAGTAAGTTCTATATTAATATAGCTATAGTTAAGCGTTAAGACCTTAAGTATTAGTACTAAAGTAACTATATAGTTAGTATAACCCTAATAGGGCTAGCGTATATAAGTAACCTATTACTTATAATATTCCTCTAATATAGTAAGTATATAGTACGTTAATTAGCGGTAAGAGGGATATTAGCCCCTAGGTCTAGCTATATAGCTTAAGTATTAAGGATAGCTTAGTTATAATTTACCTAGAATACCTATAGTTTACTATAAGGGTATAGTTTAGCGTCTCTTTATTAATTTATAAAGTAATTATTAACTAAATATAGTAGGATCTAGTATATCACGCGAAGATATTTAATAAATTACTTAGTCTACTTAGTTATAAATATAGGGTTAAGTATCTTTATAATAGTCTTATATATACTATAAAAGATAAGAAAATAAAATTTATTATATATATAAATAGGAACCCTCTCCTAGTCTAGAAATAGGGCTTATTTTAGTTAATTCTAGTATAGGTTAGCGGCGTGACTACTACTCTTAACTTAAATCTCTTATCTCCCTTATACTAGTATAATAGCTAAGTTAATATAGTAAAGCGCTATATCCCCTCGCTAATATACTTTAATATACTCTTCCTTAATATTTATCGCGATATAGTTAAATATTTCCTTTTAAAACTATAAAGTATAAATCTAGTAAAATATAATAAAGATTTAGTCCTAATAAGGTCTAGCGCGACTATATTATAGGAGTAGTTTATTATATATCTTAATCTAGTAAGAGAAGTTATAGATAGATTTAATATAATAGGCGAATTATATTATATAACCTTTAAATTATAGTTAATAGAATAAAAGTATATTAGTAAGCTCTAGCTTAAATAGTAGCTTAGCTTAGTTAAATTTATCTATAAACTAAGGGAAGCTACTCTATTAGATACTTAGCGAGAATCTAAATCCCTCTTATAGCTTAAGTAAATAACCTTATTAATTAAGCGATGATTAATAGTAGTTAACCTAGTAGCGATAGGCGTCGCGAGGGTTAGTGGTCCTAAGGAATATAGCGATAGCGTAAAAGAATATAATGGTTACGCGCGTCTATTCCTAGGTAATAAGTACTTAGTTAGAGACCTAGGAGAAGGTAAAGAAGATACTAAATACTAGTTAATTAACGTTCTAGGCGACCTAGTATAGGAAAGTTAATATATTAAGGTAAAGGAATAAGTTAATCCTAGGATAGTAAGCCCGAACTATATATATTACCTTAAGTATATAATATTTAGGAGAATTATTAGGGTACTTATTCTCTATAGCTATTAGATCTTATATAAATTATTCTATAATACTAATAAAGTAGCTAATCCGCTAGAATAAGTCTTCGCGAGCGTATAACTTAATGTAAAGGGTACTTAACTTACTATAGGCGGCGTTAGTAGTCTTAAAGATATAATATAGAAGATAGAGAAATATATAGATAAAAGACTTAAATTTAGCGATATATTCTCTACTAGTAACCGCGTATATAGTGTACTAAAGAAGATAAAGTTTCTTAGGGTTAAGGCTAAGATTATTTATAGTATAGTTTAAGGTAAGGTAAAAGTCTCTTATAGCTTAAAAGTTCTTAACGGTATTATAGAATTATATATATTAAAGCCTAGTATTAGTATAATAAGAACCCTTAAGAGGCTCTAATATTATAGAGCTAGTACTATAAAGGAAGTATAAGGGGTATTTATACTATATTTAGTTATATAAATAGTTATTATTTATAGGGGGAAGGATATTTATAATCCTATTATAGAGCTAGTAGAGGTATATAGTTAACTATAGTAGGATATAACTAGATAGTATATTTATATTAATAAGAGATTAAGAGTTACTCTAGGAGAAGCTAAAGTCTACTATCGCTAGATACTTATATTACTTATTAATATATTAGGTAATAGCTTAATTTATCTTATAAAGTATATCGCTCTAGGTAAGGTTAGCGATAGATACCTTAATTCTATAAGTATTTATAATTAGTATTAGTTTACTAAAGAGCTAATAGTAAGGAGTATACTAGATATTAATTAAGACCTAACGCTAAAGAGGGCTTAAGTACTTAGCCTAGATTAAATATAAGAGTATCTATTAATAACCTTTACTAAATATAAAAATATTATTAGCTACTTATATAGTAGCTATAGATTTAGTAACCTAGTAATTAATAGGTATTAATACTATTAATATACTTAGGAGAGTATAATAGATAATAGGAAGGAGAATTAAGTTAACTTACTTAATAAAGATCTTATCTAAAAGTTTAGATATCTATTAATAAGGATAGATAATATAGAGAAGGAGAATAATAAGCTCTAGGTTATTATTAGCGGCGTATTAACTAAGTATAATTATAGAGATAAGGTAAATAGGTAATTAATTCTTCTTCTATATAGTTTTATTATTATTATAGTAGTAGATAAGAAAGATACTTAAGTAGAGGCTAAAGCTAATAAATAATATTAATTATTAAATAAATAGGATTTTTATACTTATAGAGAGTATTATAAGGGATTTAATAATTATAATATAGTTATTTATATTATAGTATATCTAAAATACTAAACTATTTATCTCTTAGTTATAACTTATATTAAGAAAGGGCCTTATATAGATTTTATCTTCTAGGTTAGCGAGACCTATATAGATTAACTAATATACTTTAGGTGTTATAGCCGAGAGATAATAACCTTAAGTTAAGGCGCGTAAATAGAGGATATTTAGAATAATAGGCTCGTACTAAGCTAAGAACTTATTTAAGGATACTATATCTTAGTTAGGAGGGTAATAAAACTATTAACTATAATAGTTAGGACCTATAGGTATAGGAATAATCTCTTAACTAAGATTACTAAAAATATAGATATAGAGTATAAGGCTATAAGGGGTAAAAAGATACTAAGCGAGAGTATTAGTAAGGATTATAATATTATCTTAGTTTAGTGCTTATATAATTAGTGGCCTCTAATACTAATAATAGTTATATTAGCGGTTAAGGTATAAAGGTTCTATATAGTTATTAATAACTTAATATACTTCTTATAGGGGTCGAGCTAAGCTAGGCTATACTAATAGCGATATATATATTATTAGCTAGCTTATTAGGCGACTATCTACTAAGCTTAATATAGCGCTAAAT
Source organism: Phialophora chinensis (assembly GCA_016109575.1). Lineage (NCBI taxonomy): Eukaryota > Fungi > Ascomycota > Eurotiomycetes > Chaetothyriales > Herpotrichiellaceae > Phialophora > Phialophora chinensis. Next base: position 8,405 of record JADWPU010000035.1, read on the forward strand.
AATATAGATATCGGAACTAAGTCTAAGTATATAGTATAACTAGTAGAAGAAGGTTATTTAGGGAGATTAATATTTAAGCTATAGTATAATAGTTTAGTATACTATTTATATTAAGAGATATTAGGACTAGGTACCTAGGGTCCTAAGCTTATATAAATATTCCCTTAGCCCTAGTGCGAATAAGAGGATCTATATAGGATATATATATATTAAGAATACTTATTAACTATATCTAGTTCCTTAAGTATAAGGCGCTAAAGAGTATTAGTAACTAATATTAAATATTATATTTTATTAAATAGTTAGATAATAGTATAGGAGGCGAGGCTTAGTGAAGATAGAGATATAAAAGTATACCTATCTTTAAATAGCGATATAATAGTGTTATAGTATTTAGATAAGAATATAAATATATCGCTATAACTAGGTAGTTACTATATTATATTAGTAATAGGATAATTTATATAGTTTAGGTTATTTAAGCGATAAGGGTATCCTTATATAGCTACTACTATATATTTATTAACTAGGCTTCCCCTAAAGGTATTAGAGGTCCGCTTAGTTAGTAAAGATAAGCTATAAGGTAGAGGAGAGTTATTATCTAAAGGAAGGGCTTCTATAAACTAGTTTATAAGATTAACTAGCGAGAGACTAAATACTATCTTACCTAAGGCGAGTTACTTATAGTAAGAGATTTAGCTTATACTACTATATATATACTTATAGCTCTTCTTTTTAAAGAGTATATTATAAGTATAAGCTTCTTTATTAGAATATTTCTTAAGGCGACCTTATAAAGCTATAATAGCTCTCCTAGTAGTAAATCTTAATTTACTTAAGTCTCTAATACTTTACTATAATAAATATTATATAGTTTCTTTACTAGTAGAAGATTTAATAAGGAAAGGCTACTAATTAATCCTTAGTATAGTATCGCGATAAAGAGAATTTATAAAATATATTAAAATACTTTTACTAGTACCTTCTTTAGAGGTTCTTACTAGTTAACCTAAACTAGTATCTATATTAGGTTAATAGGAGCTATTATTCTATAGAGAATATATTTAATTATCGTCGCGCGAATCTAACTATAGTCTCTAAGTAATATAATTACTCTTCTAAATAAGGTATAGTAGTATTATAGTAAAGATAAATTAAAAGAGGAAAGATAGTAGATAGGTGCTTAGCGAGGCTCGCTAGTAAAGATAAATTAAAAGAGGAAAGGTAGTAGATAGGTATAGGGTATAGACCCTATAAAAATAAATTAAAAGAGGAAAGATATAATATTACTAAGAGTATAAGTTAACTATATTAAAACTATAAATCCCTAATAGTAAAGTATTTTAGCTACACTATACTCTATTAGAGATAGTATTAGTTAGATAGTTAGCTCTACTAGTAGAAGAATAGGATTTAAAATATATCTATTATTTTAAATCTTAAAAATATAGTTAGGAAGATTACTTTAACCCGAACTTTACCTTAATATAAAGGTATAATTATTTATCTATATATTATATAAGTATATATAACTAATTAGTATTAAGTAGTATTAGAGGTTTATTATCTCTATTATAGTATTTTTTAAACTTACTCTTAAAAAAGTTAAAGTAAAGAATATTAACCTTATTTTTTTTTAGGCTATCCTTATTAAAGGTTCTAATATAATTAATAATACTAATCTTTAGGAGTACTTAGCCTATAGCTATTTAGTTAAGGTAAAATTAAAGCTCCCCTTATTTTTTTTAACTATTAACTTATAAAATTAGAATATACTTATAGAAGAATATCTTATAGTATTTTAAGTTTATAATTTTAATAAGAATAAGTTTAAGGTTTATTTTTCTTAAGTTAAGATTTAAATTTTATTAATAAATATATAGATTACTAATTAAGCTAACTCTATTAGTATTTATTACTAGAACTTTATTAAAGTATATATTTTCTAACCCTATACTTAAAAATAATTAACTAAGTAGTAATTCTTTAAAATATTAGTATACTCTCTTAATAAGGTTAAGAATTAGAAGGTTAGTTTAATTTCTTTAATCCTTACCTTATAATTTACTAACCTAATTCTAGTTTAATATTAATAAAGTAGTAGTTATACTTAAGAAGAATAGCTATAAAAGTATTTTATAAGCTTATCTTTAAAAAAAATAACTCTAAGATTATAACTTAA